>CADCXT010006163.1:0-23326 GCA_902806775.1 Microtus agrestis
ACAACTTCCATTTCATTCTTCAAGTCTTGAACCACTTCCCTTACCTGTTTGATTGCTTTTTCTTGTTTCTCTTGGTTTTCTTGGGTATCTTTGAGCGATTTATTCATTTCCTCTACCTTTTTATTTGTAATCTCTAATTGTTTATGGCAGTTTTTCACCTCCTGTTTAAGGTCTTCTATTATTTTCATATAATTCACTTTTGAGTCGATTTCTTCTAATTCTTCTGGAGTAGGGTGTACAATTCTTCTTATTTCGGGATCCCTGGATTCTGGTGATGTCATGTTTCCTTTCAGGTTGTTGGAGGAATTCTTGCATTGGCGCCTTCCCATCTCTTCCTTCAAATGGAGCCAGGAGAGGCCTGGTGTCTTGGTCCAGTCTTTGCTGTGACTGACTCTCGGTGTATCTCTTCAGTGTAGAAGCAGGAACTGACCCGTCCAGATGGAACTCCTCAGCACCACAACTGGTAGTCCAATGACCCGCGGACAAAAGGGGGAACTTGGGGGGCAAGGTGGGGACGAGTAGAACACAGGAGACCCTGCCGCACAAGCTGAAGGTGCGCATGCTCCCTTTCGGGGGCCTTTGAGGCCTTCCCGGTAGGCAGGCACTCACCACTCTGGGTGGGTAGCCTTAGTGTAGGAGCGGAAAACTGTTCCTGAGCAAATGACCTTGCAGAAAATGCAGGCTTGGGGGAGGGTCTTGTGTAAGAAAGACAGCCCTGCAGAAGGAGCTGAGGGAAGGGGGTTTGTGTTCTCTTCAGGGACAATCTGCCCCTGGATAGCACACACTCACCCGTCCAGATGGAACTCCTCAGCACCTAAACAGGGCCGCCTGGTAGCCCAAAGATCCGGGGACAAGAGGAAGAACGTGGGAGGCGGCGCGGGGTCCAGGCAACCACTGGAAACCCTGGAGCACCAGCTGAGGGTGCCCGGGCTCCCTTACAGGGAACCCTGATACCTGCCCGGTACGCAGGCACTCCCTGCTCTGGGTGGGTAGCCTTAGTGTAGGGGCTTAAAATCGGTCTTGAGCACTGGTCCTAGCATACAGCAGGGCAGGGTTGGGGGTGGGGTGCTGGGGGGTTGGGTCGTGCCTAAGAAAGACAGCCCTGCAGAAGGAGCTGGGGGAGGGGGGTTTGTGTTCTCTTCAGGGACAATCTGTCCCTGGATAGCAGACACTCACCCGTCCAGATGGAACTCCTCAGTACCTAAACAGCAATAACACCATTCTTGGTAGTCAAAAATGATAACTCTAGAACTCTACCCAAGCAAGTGAAAGACTTGCATGGCAAAATCCTTAAAGATTTGAAGAAAGCCATTAAAGGCAAATTCCAATAGAAAGACCTCCCATGCTCATAGATAGGTAGGATTTACATAGTAAAAATGGCCATCCTATGAAAAATATTCCACAGATTCAACATTATCTCCATGAAAATTCCAAAACAACACTTTACAGACTTTCAAAGGACCATACTCAACTTCATATTGAAAACTAAAGCAAACGTAAAAACAAAATAACCAAGGATACTTATCAAAATCCTGAATAATAGAATATCTTGAAAAATTACCATCTCTCATATCATGCTGTACTACAGAGTGACAATAACAAAAACCACATGGCCTTGACATAAACACAGATATGTTTATCAATGGAATTAAACTGATGACCTGTGATGAATCTTTTTTGTACTGATAGCTTCCCAATAATGACCCAGAAATAATTGTATTAACATTATCAATTTGTTAACATAATTTATTAGGAAATAAATAGATAATTGCATTATTATTCATTAATGCTTGGCCTTTCATTTAGGCTTGTTCCATAACATTATCAATTTGTTAACATAATTTATTAGGAAATAAATAAATAATTGCATTATTATTCATTAATGCTTGGTCTTTCATTTAGGCTTGTTCCAAACTAGAAGTTATAAGTTAAATTGACCTTTTTCTTTTAATCTACCTTTATCCATGTGGATTTTTATGTCTCCTGCATTCTGTACATCCAACTTCTTCAGTTGTCTTTTCTTCCTGCTGTCTTCTGCAAGCATATACTCAAACTCTGAGTTACTTTATCTCTTGGGGAGTCCCCCCTATTCTCTATTGGTTAACTATTGGCCATTCAGCTCTTTCTCAAGCTAATCAGAAAGTGCCATAGGCAGAGTCACATCCTTACAGTGTATGTAAAGATTATCCCACAACAGTGACCCAGACATAAATTCACACACCTTTGGATACCTAATATTTGATAAAGAAATGATAAATACTCAAATAAAAAAATAAAACATTTTCAACAAATATTTTTGGTCTAGCTGTATATCCACATGTAAGAATGCAAAGAGATCCATAGTTATCACCTTAAATAAAACTTAAGATAAAGTAGATCAAGAAATCTCAACATGAAAACAGACACACTGAACCTGACAGGAGATGAATGGAGATTAAGTGGGGAATAGGTTTGAATTCCATCCCACAGGAGATAACTTAATGAATGAATCTCTTTTCAGTTACTAGGATCAAAAATTTAAACATAGGACCTCACAAACCTTAGAAACTTCTGAATGTAAAGGACACTGTCATTCAGACAAAGAGGTACCCTACATCATCAAAGCAAATAATCCAAAGATAGCCTGCCTCCAGCAGCTGATGGTTGGAGATGCAGAGACCCACAGAAAAACATGACACATACAGAGAGAGAGAGAGAGACAGACAGAGAGAGTCCATTTTGAAGGTCTCAATTGGGTCCCTCCTCTCATAGTTCAGAGGAGCCACTAGAAGAGAGGAAGTAGAATTTTTGGGAGAAAGAATGTCAACAAAAGTAAAAAAGCACAGTCTGCAGAATCAACAAAGCAGGGTTAATGGGAACTCAATGAGACTGAAGCTCAATTATGGTGCACACATGGGTCTGTGCTAGGACTTATGCTTTTATGTTGTGTTTGTTGGTTTTGCCATTTGGGGTAACACTTGAGAATGGGAATGGGGTATTTCTGACTTTTTTCCTTGCTATGGGGATCAATTTCCTCTTATAGGATTGCTTCACCCAACCTTCATATGAGGGTTTAAACTTGGTTTCAGATCACCTTCTGCCAGGTTGGTTGGTGTCCCTGGAAGGCCTGTTACTTTCTAGGGGAAGGCATGGTAGGGAGTGTATCTGGGTGAGACTGGAGTCAGGTTGGGAAGAGTAAAGACTGGAGAGAGGAGAAGCTAAAGGCAGGATATATTGAATGAGAGACTAATTATGTGGACTCAGCGTTAAGAGAACATGGCTCTCCTAGCAACCCTGGGAATGCCATGTAGTAATATGGAGATGTATCAGGTCACATTTTGTGCACAATGGGGACAAATGTAGATGAATGATGATGTTCTTCTCATTACCTCCTTCACACTCAACCCTAATACACAGAATGATAATATCTACCATCAAGGTGGCACTTCAAAAATTATTTGGATTTCTGTGAAAATACCCTTATAGACCCACAGAGTGGGGAGGGAGAACTTCTCAGCAATTCTAGGTCACATCAAGTATTCCATCAGGATTGCCCAACACACATTTACCCTGAGCACCTGACTTTTATGAAAAGTGCTCTGCTGACAGAGACTGCTTGTTGATTCCGGGATGACCAGACCATGAAATAAACACTCAGAAACTATATTATTTAAATCACTGCTAGCCAATTACTTAAGCATATTGCTAACTAGCTTTTATATTTTTGGCTAATCCATTTCTATTAATCTGTGTATTACCAGCAAGGTTACATCTGGTGTCTGTCTCCTGTTAGGCTACATGGCTTCTCACTGACTCCACCTTCTTTCTCCCCACATTCAGTTTAGTTTTCCTTCCTAGCTCTAATCTACTAAGCCACTGGCCAAAACAGAATTATTCATTAACAAATAAAAGCAAAACATAGAGAGACTTCCCACACCATTTCACTTTTCTGTTTAAGTAAAAAGGAAGGTTTTAACTTTAACATAGTAAAATTACATATAACAAAACAGATATCAATCAAGATTAGAGCTAAAATATTTATTTATATCTACTTTGTCTTTTATCATAACTAAGGAAAACTATAAATATAACTATCTATTCTTCAACTCCATCAAAGACCTAAGTTAACAGGAAGTACATTGTAAAGCAAGTTCCAAAACTCTAGAATTGACAGAAACATCTCACTGCCTGGACAGTCACCCAGAGTTCTTCTGTAACATTGGAGCATCCATCTTCATCCTACAAGCCCATAGTATCTGAAAGACTTTCTATGAAGCAGTAAATTTCAAAGACAGTTCTGCCTATATTGGCAGTGTGTCAGCCACTTTCTTCTGTGTCCAGCAGAAGACCTGGCAGACTTTTTCATTAAGCAGGAACCCTGAGGCATTGTCATACCTTTTTAGGCAACTTCAGCAGTCATTTTTCTGTGGGTCCTTCAGGTCCAGTCAAACAGTTCAAGCAAGAGAAGTTTCTCTCCCAAATGGCTAACAAACTCCATAAAAAGCCTCTTCGATGCCCATCTTCCTCTTGAAGTAATTGGTGTTGTCAGGAGCAGATGAATCTCATTGTCATGAAATGTCCTAAGTTTTTAAAACATTTTAAATGCCATATTCTATAGATATTTGAAAGGTTTAAAGAATCCCTATCCATCTGAAACATATCTCTGTATATCTAGAAAATCTAACTAACCTGATTACAAGCTTGACTATTATAAATGTTTATCTATTAACCTATATTTCTTCATTATACATTATATTTTTAATGAACTGTACAAACACAATACCTCAATCAAGAGGAGAAATATACGTACAACAAAATTGAGCTTAAAATTGTATCAATAGACCAAGATCCATACCAATAGCATATCCCCCTTTAAATGGAAACAAACATTTATAAACAATATTTGAGGAATTTGGGTGTAACTCTCTCCAAACTGCTTCCTGAAGTCATTTCAAGGCTTTGTTTAAGCTACAATACACACTAAAACCTGTAATGAGTTTTAACACAGATGTGTACATATTGAGAACTGAAACGGTCTCACACATAGACAGATATACTTCTAGATGTCAATCTGTTGTTCTTTCACTAGTAATTGTGTACTAGAAGTTTGGAAATTTGAATAAAACAATGTCTTTGTACTGTACAAAAGGTCACTTTTAATAGAGCATAAGCTCTTGTTAAGTACTTCCCTTTCCAGAGTTTTATTATTTATCAGATCATGTGTAGGCAAAGGCTGTTCATTCATTCCTTGGCACCCAGACCCAAAATAATCACACAGAAACTATAGTAGTTGCAACGCTGCTTAGCCAATGAATCTAGCATATTTCTAGCTAGCTCTTTCATCTTAAATTAACCCATTCCAATTATTTTGTATTCCAACTATTTTGTACTTTATCATGAGACTCATGGTTTACTGGTAAGGTTCTGGCCAGCATCTGCCTCCTTTGGCAGCTACATGGCATCTCTTAGACCCTGTCTTCTTTCCCCCAGCATTCAGTTTAATTTTTCCACTTAGCTCTCTTCTGCCCTGTCACAGGCCAAAGCAACTTCTTTACTAACTAATGATAATAACACATATTCACAGCATACAGGGGGAATCTCACATCAATCATGGGGAAACACACATGTTTATATCCAAATGTATATTTGACACAATCTAAAGATGGTTAAATGAAAATGGTCAATAATAACATTTATTTCCAAATTTCCTTATAAGTAAATCAAGTCAGACATGGTAGATTTCATTCTAGTACTCAAAAGTCATAAACATATAGAGCTGTGTGAGCTTGATGCCAGTCTGATTTACTCAGAGAATTCTAGTACAGGAGAGTTACAAAGTGAGACCTTGTCTCAAAACAAAATACAAAAACAAAATATACAAATCAGGAGATATTTCTTTCCCCCTTACCCATCCTAGGGTTCCCAGGGCCCTGTCTTAGGTTGGGGGATTATTCTGCCATAAGTCGCCCGTCCTTGGAGCTCCTCAAATAAAAGGCATCTAGCAGGATTAAAGTAAACAGATCACAGGGCACCCTGTCTTAGGCCATGTGGAGAGCGCCCTCATACCTGTACCATGCCATGTTGAGTCGGTTTCTACAACCTCTGTATGGTGTGCTATTCAGGCGAGGATCCACACTAACTCCCGTCATTGGGCCCCTGCGTCTATCATTAATGAAAAGACTGTGAGGAGCTCCTCAAACAAAAGATATAATGATATAATTTTGGCACCAGTAACTCCACCTCCAGACAAGAAGAAAGGGCTTTTACCCAACCCAGTATTCACCTTTTAGTCTGGCCTATGGTATGTCCTCCTTCCTAAGTGCCTACTCCACTTAAAGTTACGTGTGCTGCCTGCCAAAAATTAGGGCAGTGTAAAAGGGATCAAAATCTAAAATTTTTAACATATGCATTAAAACCAAACACTTTACAGCATGTGTCAAACTTTTTCCAGCATCTATAAGCAGTTACAAATATCATTAGCTCAATTTCAGTAAGAGTACAATGACTTACATTGTTGTTATCAAATACCACCAGTTCCAGTCTCTGAGCAACAGTGACAGGAACCCCCAATTTTCCCCCTTCTTAAGTGAAGAGAGGTTAATATTTTAATTAAAATGAGTTCTGTGTCCCAAAGTTTAAAGCAGTCTGATGTTTAGTCTGCAACTCAGCTCCAAAGCAGACCAGAGTTCAAGATGCAGAAGCAGTTTAGCATTTGTGCTCCAGGACAGATGGGGGAACCTGGGTGAGGCGAGCTGGATTCAGCTACCTGAAGCACATCCTGGCCCTTTTGTCAGCAGGGTCTCCCTGGACTCTGGAGGCAGGGTGACTCCCTGCAGAGTGGTGTAGCTGGTTTTGTCAGCAGGCACTCCTTTCCTTGGGGGCAGGGAAGACCAGACCAAGGACCTCTCCTCAATCACCTCTGGAAGTCTGGAACTCCTCTGTGTCCACAGCCTCGACCTCAGGTCCAGATTTTATTTTCTTTCTGTGAGAAAAGCACAAACACATGCTCAACCCCAAATATAAATACAGGCCTGGTCCCCACTCGACCTAAGAATCATCAGGCACCCCTCTGTTCCCAGGAGACATAAATTGCTTCTCCACTTGAAAGGAGGGTCTCTCCATATCTCAGTCCCTTCTCCTTTAGATCTGACACCATGGTTGACTCTGATGGGTGCTCTCCACGTAATAACTACCTGCCTTTATATAAGAGAAAGGGGGATCTATTGGGAGCCGTTTCCCCCTAAAAATCATTACAGGAACCATCACCCTGGCAAGTCTGCAGGGAACCCCACACCCATAATTGTGCTAAAAATAGTTCTATTGCCCCACACCCAATTAAAGCTGTTAATGGAGAAAAAAATAAATAAATAAGTAAAAAGAAAGATGAAAAAAACCAAATCAGGAGATATTAACCAAGGGTATGGGTATTTCTGTAGACATGTAAGGCTGGCATGGGCTCTTGTTATTTCAGCTGTACTTGTGATAAGCATGGGCCAAAGTAGAGGTGTTTTGTCCCTTTTCCTTATGAAAATTTTAGTGCCTTGTGCGGCTCTATGTTCTCTGCCAAAGGCATACTACAAGCAAAAAAAAAAAAACAGTAGGAGAACTAAACATTTGGTATAGACGGGTGATTCTGTCCCAAAACCTGCTCCAAATAAACACACAAGCTTACATTAACTTCAAATTCTTAGCCAATAACTCAGGCTCATTACTTACTAGCTCTTACAACTTAAGATAACCCATCTCTATTAATCTATGCATTGCCATATGGCTCATGGATTTACCTGTCCTCCAGCGTATCTTACTTCCTCTGTGTATCCTGGAAAGTTTACTAACTCTGTTCTTCTTTCTCCAATTATTCTCAGTTTGGTATATATATATATACACACACACACACACACACACACACATACACACATATTCACAGTGTAAAGAAACTACATCACTGAGAACATTCTGGTATTAAGTGGGTAAGACATTAGGCTTCATCTAGGAGCTTACAACTGGCCCACACTGAGATGAGGTCTCAAGAAAGGAAGTAGTACCTTGCCCTATGCTTTTTTGGCAGAAGGCATGTGAATGATGCTGGAGTCTCCTGTTTGACAGATATTTACCAATCAACTTGTTCTTGGGTACCTGTTCTGGCCCTCAAGTATCCTAGGAAATCATACAACACTCTAGGGTAGAGAATTGGAAGATGTGATAATTGCTAATGTAGGATTGGCAGGAACGGAGCTGGCCTTTTGTTTCTGAGCCTCCTTCAGCGTCTACCCGTGGTGCATATGGCCAATGGCATACCACTGACCACTGATGTTTCACCTCTTCTCTAGAGACAGAGACAAGTCTTAGAAACTAGACATTCACTTGAAAATACCTGTCAACACCATAAACAAAAATTTCCACAAGTGCCTACTTAGAAGCTGTGCAGAAATCTTGAGTGTGTGTGCAATACTTGTCCACAGGCCATGATAATTTTCTGTGTATCATTCCAAATTTAATATATATGCTTCTGAAGTAAACACTGCAGAAACTGTTTAAACTGAGTGAATAAATGAAACAGGACACAGAACTAAAAAGATGACTTGAGGGATTCGTGGAACTGATAAAGGAAACAAAAAGAAAGGGATTTGTGAATGAATGGAAGACTTGGAAAAGCAATCAATGTAATAATGAGTTAAAACTCACTAGTATTTGAGATGATTCCAAAGGGGTGGGGCTCTACACTGAAGTGAAATTGACAGGGACATGACTGTGGGCAGGGCTAAGGGCAGGCTCCCACTTCACAGGCCTGTGGGTGAGGGGAGATGAATGATTGGACTAGGGATAGGTAGTTCAAGTGCCTGAAAACCTGCCACAGGGGAATTCTCTTACTTGTTGGCCCCCTCTTCTTCTTCACAGCCTGGTAAGAATAATGCTCAGAGAGAGATACCTGTTTGGCTATGATGATTCATAAATGCAGAAAAGCATATATCACATCTCAGAGCGTGTACCTGATCTGTCCCATGCCCACAGGGCGCCTGCATGCATTTCAGAGGGCAGGAATGGGCAAAGGGATTAGCAACAGCCAGTGTGAGTCCAACATAAAGTCACTGAGTTATTTGCCTATGATACAGGGATGCCAAGCTGAGTGACCAGCTACAATCCTGGATCCATTCTTTGCAGACCTTTAAGGAGCCTAAGGATAAGGAAGATGCAGAAGAGAGGAGAGTGGTTTGCCTGTTCCTCTGTTGCTGAGTCTTTGCTGTAGCTGGGGAGACAATAGCGGATGTTGTTTCCTCAGCCTAGCAACTTCTCAGTGAAGGTGGTAAGCTCCCAGCAGCTCCATATACGTCTGTAAAATGTATAAGACTTGTCTGATGGGGACAAGATCCTCAGTTCGAGTCTCCTGAGGAGCTACAGCAAGTTGGGTACACACCATCATCATCCAAGTGAATAGACTCTCAATGCACCTGTCTTGGAAGCTCCAGTGCCCTTCTCCAAATTCCAATCTTAACACAAGGCAGCATTTAACCTGTAGCCAGGTCCACACTAAAAGACCAGACCTCACCTCTCTTTTGTACGTGGGCCAATCTAGCAGGGCCTTTAAGTCAGCTCCTGGATCTCTAGCCATAATTTTAAAAATCCATCAATGACATACCCATGGGAAGAGAAATTATGCAATCAATACAGTTTTAATTTTCCTATGGTTGCCATGAGGATGAGCCTGCAGGACTGCAGGGCTCAAAGAGGATCCATGGAGTTGGCATACTGTGTTTTTTTTTATCTGAGGGGGTAAGGGGAAAAACACACTCTCTTTTTTTGCAGTTTTTAAATGGATTTTACTTATAAAAATTAACAGCATGGGTTCAATTCCACTCTTGTTCTCTCATAATAAATTTTTTATGGCCGAATGAAAATAACATCAACTGTTTTGCTCTATGTGAAAATAAAAACACACTCTCTTGATGGTTTCCTTCTTCCATATTCTCTTCATTCTTCTTCTGGCTTTATTTTTCCTCTACATATTGTATATCCCAAGAAAAGTTTTCAGGCAATATAAAAATCCATTTTTCAAGCAGTTGATTATAATGAATGCAGGTTAAAGAACTTATTTTCATTTCCCTTACATGATTAAAGTAATATCAACCCAAGAACCCACAAACATTTCTAAGTATTTTGTTACAGATTAAAAGAGTGTGAGCAAGAAGGGTATTTTTCTCAGCCAGTTCTGGCAGGCTGCATATTATTGTTACAAAGTAAGAGTCAATCACTTTGTAACATACATTGAAAAGTAATCTTAAAATTGAAAAGGAGTCTTAAAGGAATCACAAACCTAAACTTTTTTATTTTGTTTTTGTTTTGTTTTTGAAGACAGAGTTTCTCTGTGTAACTTTGGTGCCTGTCCTGGAACTAGCAGTCTTTGTAGACCAGATTGGCATCAAACTCATAGAAATACGCCTGTTTCTGCCTCCCCAGTGCTGGGGTTAGAAGTGTGCACCACCACCTCAGCACAAACCTAAACTTTTATATAAGGAAAACAATCATTCAGGTCTACTTTAATTCATCAGGATGCATACCCTCTCACCAGAAATTTTTGTATCACGAAATTGAGGCCAGCAATTAGTACAAATAATTAATCGTCATTGATCACCAACCAACCCTAGCACAGAAGTAGGTAAGCTAATAATAATGGGGTCGCTTTGATTTTGATTCCAAAGCTAAATAATCTGTCCCTCAGTTATGCATTCCTGTAAACTTTAGGTTATTTTCTAGGGTTTTTCATTTCAAATCTATTATCAAAGCCTTAATCCAACCTGAAGTCATTTCAAGGCTTTGTTTAAGCTACAATACACACCAAAACCTGTAATGTCTATTTTACTATCAAGGATAAAAGGATTTAATCCTAGCTGACTCTTGAGACTCTACTGTTTTCTTTAATCATTGATCTGAACTGTGATCTAAATAGCTTCTGAAGTGAAACTCATAGGCCCTCATTGTGCAAAACTTTCTTGTATTTTTTAAGCATTAAAACTTTACTTAAACTAACATTATTTTTTATCAAATAGACAATACAGCTTAGGAAGAAAGCTTCTTCACAATAATCCACAGGTAAAACTGCAAAGTTCAAAGGGGGTATTTCCAAGAGATGATCATACTGTATTAAGTGAAGTGGAGACCTCACAGTGCCCATTAACACAAAGCCAGATAGCAGACAAAGACAGCAGCAGCAAACACACAAGAACTCAGCAATAGCAAGAAATTTTCTGGGGCCAGTGCTCTAGGGTCCTTGACTATCTGAGATTCATCCATCAGGGTTTTTTTTTCCTGGTATCCTGATCCTTCAAAGTTAATTGCCATCTGCTGCTACTCTGACAGGGTCACCAGCACTTACCTTTTGTGGAAAGGAGAGTCTCAGTTCATGAGATCTCAGTGTCTGACATCAAAATGCCCTATCCAAAAGGAACATGAAACCCCAGGTTGCAGGTTGCCATTTGAGTCCAGGAAGTTTGAGTTAAGGGTTCTGCTGGAGTGCCTGTTTGTGATTGGCTCCAGCAGAAGGGATGCTAGACTACACAATCTTGTCCCAGAAAACAGCACAAGCACTTGTCTGCCCTAGTTTTCTTCTTCCTCTGCTAAGAAAAGTGAAGTGATGTATGTTGTCAGCCTCCGCAAAACCCTGAACCTCCTGAATTCCCCAAATGATTCCCATGATCCTGTCTTGTTTCTTTATTTTTTCTTTCTTTCTCTAGGATCAATAGGAGTCAGGGGTGAATGGAATGAGTGCCAATTGATTTCTTCAACTGAATGTCCAGCAGAAGACCTGGCCTTAGGTACAACATTCCAGCAGTGGAAGTGACTGGAAACTGGAGTTGATGGACAAAGTCAGAGTGAGTTAGAATTTTCAGGTCTCCCCATGGCGTCTTCTTACTATTTCTCTTGGGGTATCTGATGTTGATATGTTTTCAACTACCTTTAGACATTTCATTTCTCTGGTGGTCTCTGGAGTGCTGTTCTTGTTGATTGGTAAAGTGGAGGAGTCCTATGATTTGGTTCAATTTCTGCAAAGACACAAGCATAAAGTCTTCTGGATGTTAGCAGTAAATTATCTCTTACCATCCACTAATTTCCAGGTCTTTAATATATACTTATGTTGTGTTTCTTTTTGGGAAAAATTTTATTTGCAGCATATGCAGCATTATCTTTTAAAGTGAAAAGTTAAATGCAGCATAACTAAATGTAGCACATTGATGGGCAGTTTAGGTATGTGCATGTGCTTCTGATTTTGTAATTAAAACGTTTCAATTAAGTGTAGTCTATAACGGCTTTCTCCTAAGAATAGTAAGATATTTTAGAAATATTAATAATATTTTAAAAATAAATTGCTAGCTTAAGTAGAATCATTTTTACTTTTAGTTGTAATGGGTCCTAGAGAGGACATGTATAAAGAGCTATATGACAAAATCAAATTCCAGATAAGATATAATGATGTGGGATTTATCTCTGTATGCTGTGAATATCATTGATTAATAAAGGAACTGTTTTGGGCCTATAGCAGAGTTGTAGGATAACAGAGCTAGGTGGGGAAAACTAGACTGAATGCCGGGAGAAAGAGGTGGAGTCAGGGAGGAGCCATGGAACTGCCGCTAAAATGTTAGCTGGTAAGCCACAGCAACATGGTGATACACAGATTAATAGAAACGGGTTAAATTACGATATAATTGTTAGCCAATAAGAATCTAGAGCTAATGGGACAAGCAGTGATTTAAATAATATAGTTTCTGTGTGTTTTTTTTGGGGGCTGAATAGCTGGGAACCAACAAGTGGCCTCCTCCAGCAAATTGGTATGCCAACATGGTAGACTAAATCCACATAAAACCCGAAGAAGCTTAAAAATCCTAGACACAAATGAACAGAGTTAAGCATGGTTTGGTAGTGACATTTTCTCAGATGGGCTCTGTTTGCTAGAAGCAAGCAGAGTCATGGCTCCTTTAAGAAAGGTCTTCCTGATTCAGCAGTAGCAGGAAAAGAGCCATGCCATTTTGAAATACTGGCTTTCTGGGTTTTAATGCCAGTGTGAACTCTGACAAGGTTTAGCTATGGAATATTTAAATGTGTGTGTGTGTGTGTGTGTGTGTGTGTGTGTGTGTGTGTGTGTGACCAAACTGCTACAGCTCGCTTAATGGCAGACTAGACTGTCTGTGTGCTGAAAAATAGGGCCGTGAGCATGGTTCTCAGAGGCAGCAAACAGTTCCACCATGTAGGACTTGGCAGAGCAAGCAGGAAGTACCTTATTTCCCCTAGAAATGGTGCAGTTTAAGATTTAAGAAGTGCTTAGTATTTAAGAAGTGCCCTTGGTCAATAAATAATTACAAATACAAAATAGGACAGATTCAGACATAAAAGACCTCTAAATGGGTCTCAATGTTGGATAAATGTATGTAGGTTTGGGAGGGAGAGAAGAAAAAGAATGTAGACAGTTATAAAAAGAAGTACCTGGTCTATTAAAAAACAAAGTATTTAAAAAGACAGAGTACAGCCAGTCATAGATTAAAGGAGTAAAGATAATAAAATGAATTCTAAAAAGTAATAGATTTAAAACAAATAAGCTACATGAAGACAGAAAATTCACAGAATCTGGATTATGTATATTATTTTGTTTTCTTTGAATTTTTTTGACTGTGAAGGAGCTAAATAGCCAACATACATACTTTAAAGGTATCTTGACTTCAGAATTTGAGTCTAAGGATATGTTGCTTTGAAAAGAGGTTCTTCTTTTGTTATCCACAAAGGATGAGAACCTATGAATTTTAGACTAATGTGGTTTGATGGACCAAGAGCCCCTGAAAGGTCACCAAAAACATCCCCCCAAATTACTTTGCCCAACAAAAATCAGGAAGCAGTTTGGATAGAACTATACCCATATTCCCAAATATTGTTTACGCATGTTTCTTTACATTTTAAAGGGGATATGATATAGATATAAATAATTTGCATTATTATGGATCTTGGTTTATTGATACAAATTTAAGGCCAATTTTGTTATATGTATATTTCTGCTCTTGATTAAGGCATTGTGTTTATACAGGTCATTTAAAAATCCAATGCATAATTAAGAAATATAGGTTAATAGATAATAATCTATAATAGACAAGCTTGTAGTAATGTTAGTTAGATTTTCTAGATATATAGAGATATACTTCAGTTAGATAGGCATTCTTTAAACCTTTCAAAGACCTATGGAATATGGCATTTAAATATTTTAAGAAGTTAGGACTTTTCATGACTGTGAGACATATCTGCTTCTGGCAGCACCAAGCTACTTCAAGAGGAAGATGGGAACCAAAAAGGCTCCTCATGGAGTCTGCTAGCTATTTGGGAAAGAAACTGCTCTTGCCTAGACTGCTTCATGAACCAGACATGCAGGACCCACAGAGAAATGACTGCTGAACTTGTTTAAGGGTGAGATGATTCTTTGGGGTTCCTGATTCATGAAAGAGTTGGCCAGACATAATGCAGGATACAGAAGAAAGTGACTGACAAACTGCCAATATACATGGAACTGTCTTTGAAATTTTCTGCTTAATGGAAAAGTGTAGGCCCATATATTTGTATGGTGTAGCAGCCAGGCATAAAAGCCATAGGCATGGTCTGAGCTGATCATGGAGCTTTGCAGACAAGCTGTCTCTGTGTAACAATAGCAAGGATGTACTGCTCCTTTCTTCTTTCTTAGAAATGTAGGTCTCCTGAGGAGAGGTGTTGGCTGAAACTGGTCAGGATGTTTGGTGCTTAGTTCTTGGTAATTTGGAGGAAGTCTTATAGAGATGCTAATTCATGGCCTACATGACATCTAGCATACAGGTAGATGCAGACGTGACTAAAAGCCCATTCACCTGGTTACCTAGGATACAGCCTAATGTGTTTTCCTGCTCAATTGATATGATGATATATAAGGTGTTTGGAGAATAAACGATGGAGATCTTCAAGAGATCTTGCCCTTCCATGACGACCATGTAAGTTGTGTCTGATTATTCCTCATGACTCCATTCCAGTTCAGTTAGGGAATCTGTGTTGGACCCACATGAGCTTCAACAGAAAAGTATGCTGGATACCATGGGCCTGTCCAGGCAGTGAGATGTTTCTGTCAATTCTAGAGTTTTGGAAGTTGCTTACAATGAAATTATTGTTTACTTAGGTAAGATATTTTTTGGAATCTTTGATGGAGTTGAAGAATTGATAGTTATAGTTTTCTTTAGCTATGATAAAAGATAAAGTAGATATAAATATTGTAACTATAATTATTGCTTGATACTTGTTTATTATGTTAAAGATTAAGCCTTCCTTTTTATTTAAACAAAGAAGGGTAGGTGATGTGTGATTCCCCTCTGTATTCTATGAATAACATTGGTTAATAAAGGAACTGCTTTAGGGCCTTTAGCAAAGCTATATGAGGACAGAGCTAGATGGGGAAAACTAGCCTGAATGCTGGGAGAAGGGAGGCAGAGTTAGGGAGAAGCCATGGGACTGGCACCAGAGACAGATGCTGAAACTTTAGCTGGTAAGCCACAGCCATGTGATGATACACAGATTAATAGAAATGGGTTAAATTAAAATTTAAGTGTTAGCCAATAAGAAGCTAGAGTTAATGGGCCAAGCAGTTATTTAAATAATATAGTTTCTGTGTGGTTTTTTGGGGGACTGAACAGCCGAGAATGAACAGATGGCCTCCTTCCAACAACATAATGATGTTTTTCTAGAGTTCCTGAAGCATCAGCCCTGTCTAGGGCTGTTCTCTTTAGATGAAAGTAGGGATTAACATTATGTATATATGTAGTGAATTCCAATGTAACACCCAGTTTTGTGTTACACCCTCGGTACAGTTCACGCGCCACTGTACCAAACGTGAGTAGGGCAATGGCCTGGAGATTGAACAGAACACACAGAGAGACCAGGGTCATTATAAAGGAGACCAGCCAAATGCCAGTTTATTCAGCATTGGGGAAGTCCTTATCTACCTAACTGCAGCACAAGGATCTCTGCCCAGGCAGGTGGGAAATTACCATATTAACAATGGAGTAAATGCCCTGCAGCTAACCACCAAGTGGGGCAGGGAGAGCACAGGAACACACAGGAAGCTTAGTTAGCTGATCATGAACTGTCCCTGCAAATGCACCCCAGGAATAAGGGAGACCAGGGCCCTACATTCCAACACAGATCTCTGCATACTTGAGAGCAGAGAAGGTCCTACACATAGACAGATGTCTTTCTAGATGTCAATCTGATAATTATTCACTACTAATTATATACTAGAAGCATAGAAGTTGGTATAAAACAATTCCTTTATTCTATATAAAATATTAGTTTTAATAGAGGATGGGCTATTTTTACGTACTTTCCTTGACAGAGTCTTATCATTTATGAGATCATGGGGAGGTACACATGCATATATCAATATGTATATTTGATGCAATCAAAAGGTGGTTAAATGAAAATGGTCAACTGTGATCATATGATCTGATATTATGATATAATTGATTTCAGCGTTTTCCTTCTTAGTTTTATTAAGTCAGGAATAGTAGATTTCTCTTATTCCTACTACTCAGAAGACATAAACAAGCAGAGCTCCTCCCCAAATGACTCTGGAATATTTTCTGAAGAGAAGAAGAAACATTTCAAGAGCCAGACATGGTGTATGATAGTGGAGAAGTAGAGGGTGTGTTCAGACACTCCTCTTCCAAACCTTAAATGTATGTTTTCTGTGTCACTTTTTGAAAATAGCAGAAAAACATCCTTACTTCTTTTTCCATAAGAAATTTTTAAAAATGCTGAATATATTAAATCCATCTCGGCATTTGTTTCTTTTTTTCCCTGTGTGTTACTTGGTTTTGCTTCTCTTTATTATCTTTTTAGAATTACTAGTCAATAGGAAAGAAAACTTTTTGTTTGGAAGGAATTCAAGTAATGCTCTTCATCCTAGCTGGGTTTCTGTTGCTGTGGCAAACAATGATCAAAAGCAGCTTGGGGAGAAACGTGAAAGTGGTCATTTCATTTCAGCGTGTGAGTTTGATGCCAACCTGGTTTACTCAGTACAGGGAATCTTCAAACTTAGTCCTTGTTTCTAAACAAATGAAAGCCAAATGTACAGCCCAGGAGCCGTCAGACCAAGAGTAGACATTCCCGTAGACATGGAAGGCTGGCATGGGCTCTTGTTAGTTAGCTGTACTTGTGGTCATTATGGAAAAGGTATGGATGCTTTACCTCTTTTCCTTAGAAGGCTTGTTAGAGTCTTGTGTGGCTCTATAGCCTCTACCAGAGGCAGACTACAGGCAAAAAACAGTAGGAAATGTATCCAGAGTTAGACCTTAAGTGTAGGTAAAAGTTTCTGGCTCAGCATCAGGCTTGAACTATACATACTAAAACTTATATTATACAAATGCCTACCTTGTCTTGGCAAAATTTTGCAGTCACCTTATGCTGCATCCCGCTGGTCCAGTTTGGATAGTAAAGTGTCAGTAATTGAGGCAGTAATTTGCCAAAATGGCTAGCTTTGCCAAAAAGAAGCAAACTCCATATGGAGTTTATTTGATGTTCATCATCTTTTCTGAATTAGTTTGGTGCTGCCAGAAGCAACTATATCTCAATGTCAAAAAATTACACGTTATTAAATATGTTAAATACAACATTCTGAAGGTTTTGAAGAAGTGTTTAAAGGCCATATATCTATTGAAACATATCTGTTTATAACCTTGAAAATATACCTAACATAACTATAAGTTTGACTATTGTACATGGCTTTTAATACACATTTCTTAATTATATATTTAATTTTAAATGATCTGTATAAACTTAATTCCATAAAAAGAATAGAACTATACACAGAATATAATTAAATTGTATCAATCTACCAAAATCCATACCAATGTGAAATATTTAAGACTAGGAGTTGGTTTTTTTGGTAATATAAAAATAGTTTTAATAATCTACCCATTTATTCTATCATTTCAGTATTCCCTCTTTTTCTTTCCACAGTGAGATTACTCAGATCTAATCTCTTTTGTTCAGCTTTATTTGCCAATTATCAAGAACAACATTTAACCAACCTCCCTTAAATGATAACAAACATTTATAACCAATGCTTTGGAAATGTGGGCATCATTCTCTAGGCTACTTCCTGTTGTTTTGGGGCACTAGCAAACTTTGGAATAACATTGAGAAAATCAAGATAATTGTTAAGTCTTGCTTGGAATTGTTTGTGAGGCTGGACCATCTTAGTCAAAAGTTTTGAAAGTCATTTAATGCTGCATCACATGGCTCATCCATTTTCATTGGTGGTTGCTCCCCTTTCTTTGAAAAATACATAAACCTTTAAAGGTAACATACATGCCTGCATTAATACAAGTATAGACTGTGCATTTTATACATGTCAGCGAAGATGAGTTTTTGTAATGGGTTTGAGCAGGTAAAATATACATTGTGAGTCTGGTAGTTTTCTAGGATTATGTCTGTAGTCAGGATTTCAGGACGTCTTCCTGGATAAAACCTGATCAGCTTTAACTTTGAAAGAATCAACAGTCTCTCATTTCCTGTGGAAATACAAGCATAACATCTTCTCCAAAGTAACATATCTTTTGACTTCCATTTTGAAGGACAAGACATATTTTAGAAAATATAAGTTGGTTTAATTCATACATTTCATAATGCAAAGTGTCTTAGCCACTGTTATTCATACATTAGCAATCAGAAAATCTAAGGAAAAAAGACATACAGAATCCAGATTCTCTGTGTATGTTCCATCTTCACATGGCTTATTATATTTTTTAAATATTTATTTATTTATTATGTATACAATATTCTGTCTGTGTGTATGCCTGCAGGCCAGAAGAGGGCACCAGACCCCATTACAGATGGCTGTGAGCCAGCATGTGGTTGCTGGGAATTGAACTCAGGACCTTTGGAAGAGCAGGCTTTGGAAGAGCCTCTTAACCTCTGAGCCATTTCTCCAGTCCAGGTATTATATTTTTATTTCTTTTTAAGGACTTTATTATTTTAAACTATATTTTATCTAAGACTATCATTTTGTAAGCTACGTATATTTTTAATACACTGTAATACATTTAGATATTTTTCTCTTGCCTGAATTTTTTTTTACTACATATCTGTCATGTTTTCTGAGTGCATGAGCCTTAAAACTGTTAAGCATCATGGCTATGAGCAATGCTGTGGTTTTGGGTGCTGTTTCTACCCTGCTTCTTAGTCTGTACAAGATGAGCTCTATAGCCATGGGCCTGGCCCAGAGTCATTTATTAATCTGGAACTGCATTCTAACTCTTCCTAGCTCTGGCATTATGGCATTATGGTGCCCACATTGATGCAGGCATTCTTATTTAGTGTGCCTTTATTTGTTTAGGTTTCTCAGACTCTGTTTGGAAAATGAGGCCACACATTCTGTGCCATTTATAGGCAGATGTTTCTCTACTGGCACCAGCTCCCCCACACACACTGATGCTTATATTAATTATAAGTGATAGCTCAGCCTTATTATTAACTAGCTCTTATAATTTAAATATATCCATTCTATATATCTACATTTTGGTACATGGCTCGTGGCTTTACCTGTCCTATAGCATGTCTTGCTCCCTTTGTGTATTCTGGTGAATCTACAGATTTTGCTCTTCTTCTTTAAACATTCTCATTTGACTATCTCACCTAAAACTTCTTGCCAGGCTACCTGCCGGTCAGTTCATCATTAGCCAATGAACTAATATCTATATTTATATCTATATGATGGAGGAAGGTCATAGGTTAAATAAAGAAACTGCCTTGACCTTGATAGGACAGAAAATTAGGTAGGTGGAGTAAACAGAACAGAATGCTGGGAGGAAGAGGAAGTGAGCTCAGACTCGATAGCTCTCCTCTCTGGAGCAGACATGATGAAGCTTTGACCCAGGATGGACATAGGCTAGAATCTTCCTGGTAAGCACACCTTGGGGTGCTACACACATTAATAGAAATGGCTAATCAAGATGTAAGAATTAGCCAGTAAGAAGCTAGAGCTAATGGGCCAGACAGTGTTTAAATGAATACAATTTGTGTGTTGTTATTTTGGGGCATAAGCTAGCCAGGCAGCCGGGAGCCGGGCTGTGGGAAGAGGCCCGCAGCTCCTATTACATCTATACATATATTTACAGTGTAAAAAAGATTATTCTACTGAACTTAGGGAGAACAATCTGCTATCCATAGAGTAAGACACTAGGCAGCATCTGGAAACTTACTTCTGGCCTCGACATCAATTCAGTATCAAAGAAGGAAGTAGCACTACCTTGCCCCAGGCATGCAAATAATGCTGGAGTCTCCTGTTTCAATGAACATCTACAAATGAACTTGCTCCTGGGCATCTGTTGTGATATACAGGTATCCCCAGAAATTGTACAGCAATCTATGCTTGAGAATTGGAAGATGTCACAAATCCTGATGGAAGATTGGCAGGAATAGAACTAGCCTCTTGTCTCTGAGTCTCCTCTAACCTCTACCCATGGTGCACCTGAACCCCAAGATACCACTGACCACTGATCTTTCACATCTCCTCTAGAGACAGGGACAATCTCAGAAATAAGATTTCTACTTGAAGATGCCTGACAGTAATGGAAACAAAAATTTCCACAATATCTTACATTGTATAGCACATGGTGCAAAAAAATGTGTGTATATGTATGTATGTATGTGTGTGTGTTTTTGTGTCCATTTGTAATCCTTGGGAATAGGTCATGCTAATATCCTCTGTATTGTTATTAAAATTAACCAATTTTAATATGGTTAAGCACGCTTAAACAACTGAATGAATAAATGAAATAAGAAACAGAACAAGGAGGATGAATGAAGGAATGCAATTAACTAATAAAGGAAATAAAAAGTGTTTTGTGAAAGAATGGGTAAATGGGTTTAACAATCAATGCAACCATGAGTTAAGACTAGTGTGTTCAGAGATTCCCAGTTTTCTCTGCCAGTACTCAGGATGATTCCAAAGGGGTGGGCCTGTACACGGCACTGAAATTGACAGAAGCAGGTCTGTGGGCAGGACTAACGGCAGGCTGCCATTTCACAGGTCTGTGGGGGAAGGTAGATGAAAGACCGGCATAAGGATGGTTCAGCTGCCAAAATACCTGATGCCTCTTCCTCTTCACAACCAGGTAAGAACAATACTCACAATGAGCTTTCAGTTCTCCTGTGTTAATTTACAAACACATCTCAGAGTCAGTGTGTGCTCTGCCCCTTGGCATGGGTGTGCCGAATGCATTTTAATGAGGAGAAATGAGTTAAGGGGCTGGCAACAGCCAGTGTGATTCCAGCATAGAGTCACTGAGCTATTTTCCTATGCTAACAACTGTTAAGGTTGAGGATCCTTGTGCAGTGACCAGCTACAACTGTGGATCCATCCTTGTGGACCCATAAGGAAGAAGCAGAAAAGGGAAGATGGACTACACCTATGCCTATTATTCATCTATTGCTGAGTCCTTGCCATAGCTGAGCAGACACTAAATGGATGACTTATCCCAGGCCTTGTAGCTGCCTAGTGCAGATGGTGAGCTCTCAGAAGCTTCACATACATCTGGATGGAATCTGAAGGATGGAGTCTCTTGAATAAACTCTTCCGGTTGAGACAAAGTTCTCAGTTTGAGTCTCGACAAGACCTAAATGCAGTTGGGTACCTACCACCACCATCATCACCCAAGTGGATTGACCATCAATGTACCTACCCTGGAAGCTCCAGTGCCCTTCTCCAAATTCCAAATTGAATTTACAGGCTACATTTAACCTGTAGCCAGGTTCACACTAAAAGACCAGACATCACCTACCTTTTGAGAGTAGAAAATGGTAATAGGACTTAAGTCAGCATTTAGATCCCTAGAAAATATTGAAAAACTACTAATGACCCACCTGTGGAAAGAGAAATTCTCCCATCAATTTAGTTTTAATTTTTCCTGCTGGTGCCATGAGGACCAACCTCCAGCAGAGCAGTGCTCAAAAAAAATTCATGGAATTGACGTGCTAAGACATTTTGTCTAGGGGTAAGGGAAAACACACACACAGCCTCTTGATGGTTTCCTTTATCTGTATTCCAGTTATTACTCTTCTGACTTAATTTTTTCTCTAGATCTTACATATCCCAACAAAATCTTTCAGGCAACATAAAAATTACAATGTGGCTGTATTCTGTTTTTCAAGTGAATGATTATAGTGAATATATATTAAATATCATGTTTTTCATTTCTCTTTAAATGATTAAAACAAAGTCATTCAAACAAACAGCATACGTTTATATCTAAATAGCTTTCTATAGAATAAGAAAATGTGAGAAAGCAAGGTGTTTTTCTCAGCCATTGCTTTTGCTGGCAGGTTGCAATTTGTGGTTACAAAAACTATCAATCACTTTGGCATGTATCTAGAAGGCAATCTTATAAGGATTTTAATGGAATCACATACCTAATCATTTATATATGAAAACAATGAACTGTGTTTTAATTCTTCAGGGTGCATACCCTCTCAACAACAGTTTTTTATAACAGGAAATCGAGGGCAGAAATGTATATAGGAATTAATCTTCTCTAATAACCAAACAATCCTAGCAAGAAAGTAAATCAGCTAATAATAAATGGGCTGATTTGTTTTTAATCACTAACCTAGCTAATCTACACCTCAGCTATGTGTCCTTGTGAACTATACATTGTTTTCAAAGGCTTTTTATGTCAAAACTATTATCAAAACATCTTAATCTAACAAAGTCATTTTTTCCCATATTTGATTTATTTAGGAAGTATTAGCTTACTTTTTTTTCTTTTTTTTTATTGAAAAAGAAAAAAAAGAAATTCCCACCTCCTCCCAGCCTCCAATTTCCCTCCCCCTCCTCCCACTCTTCTCCTCCTCCCCCCACTCCTCTCCCCCTCCCTCTCCAGACCGAGGAGCAGTCAGGGGTCCCTGCCCTGTGGAAAGTCCAAGGTCCTTGCCCCTCCATCAAGGCCTAGGAAGCTGAACATCCAAACTGGCTAGGTGCCCACAAAGCCAGAACATGAAGTAGGATCAAAACCCCGTGCCATTATCTTTGGCTTCTCATCAGCCCTCATTGTCCGCCATGTTCAAAGAGTCCGGTTTTATCCCATGATTTTTCAGTCACAGTCCAGCTGGCCTTGGTGAGCTCCCACTAGATCAGCCCCACAGTCTCAGTGGGTGGGTGCACCCCTCGTAGTCCCGACTTCCTTGCTCATGTTCTCCCTTCTTACTGCTCCCCATTGGAACCTTGGGAGCTCAGTCCAATGCTCCAGTGTGGGTCTCTGTCTCTATCTCCATCCATCTCCAGATGATGGTTCTATGGTGA